>JADLZL010006770.1:0-10087 GCA_015844335.1 Chrysopogon serrulatus | reverse complement strand
TGTACACAATTCTATCTTTGAAGACCCAAGAACCGAAAGTGAACACTTTCTGTTGCCAAGCGGTGTTCAACCGCTGATCATTACGGTGGATAAGGCTCTTTTGATCTGTATAGATCAAGAATTCACCCAATTGGAGATAAGAGCGCCAATGATCCACAGCAATGAGGATTGCCATTTACTCCTTCTCATATGCAGATAATCCTTGATTCTTGGGGCCTAGAGCTTTACTGAGGAAAGCTAGAGGACGACCATTCTGCAATAAGACTGCACCTACTCCGGTTTTAGAAGCATCTGTCTCAATGCAAAACTGCAATGTAAAGTCTGGTAGTGCCAAGACTGGTGCTGAGCTCAAGCATTGCTTCAGTGTGTTGAATGCCGTGTCATGAGTTGACGTCCACATAAACAATTCATTCTTCTTGAGGAGGACTGTCAATGGCTTTGAGATGACTGCATAGTGTCGGACAAAGCGCCGGTAGAATCCTGCCAGTCCCAAGAAGCTGCGAAGCTCTTTAGTATTTGAAGGGGTTGGCCAGGATAGAATTGCTTCGACCTTGGAAGCATCAGTAGCAATGCGCTGACCGCTGACAGTGTGGCCGAGATAGGAGATTTCAGACTGAGCAAAGTGACATTTAGAAAGCTTGATATGCCACTGATCTCTGGCCAGCAAGAATAAGACTTGTCTGATGTGCTCCAAATGTTCCTCATAGGTCTTGGAGTAGATGAGAATATCATCGAAAAACACAATGGCACAGCGCCGCACCAAAGGCTTGAGTGTAGCATTCATGGCTCCCTGAAAAGTACTTGGGGCGCCAGAGAGGCCAAAAGCGACCACTCTGAACTCATAATGACCTCCATGCGTTGAGAATGCCGTCTTATATTCCTCACCCTCCTTCATGTGGATCTGATGGTACCCTGCTAACAGATCCAATGTAGTGAACCATGTCGCTCCGGCCAATTCGTCCATCAGCTGCTCAAATATGGGAATCGGAAAAGAAGTTTTGACTGTGAGTGCGTTGAGATAGCGGTAATCAAAGCAAAAACGCCAAGAACCATCCTTCTTGCGTACCAACAGCACTGGTGAGTTGAAAGGAGATGTACTGTGCTGAATTAAGCCTTGTGCTAACATAGTTTCCACTTGCTGTTCAATTTCATCCTTGAGTGCAGGAGGGTACCGGTAGGGGCGCACACTGACCGGTCTGGCACCTTCAATAAGTGGGATAGAATGATCACAGTCTCTTTTTGGAGGCAGCTGAGAGGGAGCAGAAGTCACTGAAGGAAACTCGGCCAGCAGCTTGGCAATGTCAGGAGGTAAAATGGACTCCTCTGGTTGCACTGTATCTAGGACTGAGTACAACTGAATCAGGAGATCTTCTGAACTGACAACCTTGTCAACTGGAAAGCCATAGAGTTTGACTGTAGATCCACAATACAGAATGGCCAGCCAACGCTGACGCCAATCAATCTTCATGGTACTAAATGACTGAAGCCAATCAAGCCCCAGAATGACATCATATGTATGTATTGGAAGAACTCTAAAGTTGAACGAGAAAGAACACTGCTGAACTGACCATTCTGCAGACAGTACCACCTGAGAACACTGCATAATCTCTCCATTTGCTACACGCACATGTACAGCTGGGCACTGAACAGTAGGAAGAGACAAGCGATTTACCAAAGCCTGACTGACGAAGGAAACTGAACTGCCTGAATCAACCAACATTTGAATAGTGGAGCACTGCATAGTACCTTGGAATTGCAATGATCTTGGTGATGGAGATGATGCAGTGGCATCAGCAGACAGACATAGGCGCTCCTCTTCAACTGGTGTTTCGTCTGAATCTGCATGGTCAGTGTCCACATCTGTGCCAATCAATGCATAGAGTTCCTCCAACACATTGAGCCCCACCTGCTGTGCACAGCGATGTTCACGGCTCCATTTCTCACCGCAGTGATCACAGAGTCCTTGACTTCAGCGCAAAGCCTTCAATCAGTAGGAGTTCGGTCCCCCGGCGATGGCACAGGGCGTTGTGGCACACCCCGGCTTGGCCAGCGAGATGAAGACTGGCCATCAGATCGCCTGAAATCCCGACGCCGATTGGGATCAGCCGCTTCTTCCTGCAACAAGGCAAGCGAGTAGGCAGTATCTATCGAACTTGGCCTTTGCACTAAAATGACAGCACGAATATCGGGAAATAATCCATCGATGAAACGGGTAATGTAGTGGAGAGAATTTGTGGAGGTATCATAGGCATTGAGTTGGTCGACAAGTTCAGAGAAACGATCGACATAGTCTTGGACAGATGACGTTTGTCGAATGCGATACAGCTGACGGAGTAAAAACTCATGCTGATCGCGATCAAAACGGGTATGCAATGCACGACAGAATTGGACCTAGGACATGGATTTAATTTGTGGAATAACTGACTGAACCCATCGCTTTGCAGGTCCAGTAAACTGCATGCGAGCACACTGCATCCAGACAGACGGATCTACTGAATACATATGAAAATTTTCCTCCGCGCACGTAATCCAGAGTTTGAGATCAGTGCCATCAAATGAAGGAAAGTGGAGTTTAGGAAGCTTGCCAGTGGGGCTGTGGTGGGGTTCAGGAGGTCGATTATGATGCATGATCAGATCCTGTGCAGTACCATGAATTTTTACAGGAGAGAGTGGAATCGGCCATACCCGTGACTGGGGAATGGATTAGGGTGTGGACAACCCCATGTCCATTCTCCCGGTGGTTGTTGTCGTAGTGGTGCCCGCTGGGCCGAGCAGCCATGTAGCCCTCAGAGAAGGGTGCGGCGTACTGCTCCGATTTGACTGGAATCTCCACGAACAGTGCTGGCTCCACTGAATTTTCCAGCACGGATCGGTTCCAATACTTGTCGAGCTTGGCGAGGCGAAGGCGAAGATCATCGACGGCGCCCTCGGTCTCCTGACGCCAGGAGCCCAGATCGGCGGCGGTCTGCTCGATGGCGGAGAAGCGGGATTCGAGGCGAAGCTCCGAATCGATGATGCGACGCTCGACGGCGATGTCTGCCTCCTGGAAGCGCGAGTCGAGGTACGCGTCGGCCTCCTGGAAACGGCGCTCGAGCAGATCATGCTGCTCCGAGAGCTGTTGCTTGATGTAGGCTTGGTCGACGGAGAGCTTCTGGATCTCCGCCAAGAGCAACTGCATATCGGTAGCCATGGCGGGTGGTTTGGGACAGCGAGAGTAGTGTGATTGGATTGGAGGCTTATGATCTGGTGGTGGTGGTGGTGTAGCCAGGACGAAATCCCCAATCAATCGCGTGAATTGGAATTATAGATGTCCGCCGCCCGTAGCATATTGCTGCAGCAGGAACAATCGAACCAAATTCGTTTGCGAATCGATCGAAGGGAGATCGGTAAAGGCAGAATCACGAGTCTCTGATACCAATTGTTAGAGGTGTCTAACAGATTCAACCAGAATGAGTAGGAGGAGGAAGGGGAACGAAGAACAGAGAGGAGAAGTTGGGCACGGAAGATACAGCTTGTATTCTGTTTTGTTCAAATGTTTGTTATCCTCTCTCTTCCCTTGCTCTCGCCTTAAGTATCGTTACAGGGTGCTCTCACCCACTGAGCCACGCAGGGCCTGTGAACTTGGTGTTGGGCCGATATGTGCGAACGGAGCGACGAGGCCCATCTTCTGGTTCAGCGATGCCATCTTGTATCAGCTGCGGTACGTCTCCAGCACTGGTGCTGACAAAAATATCTGGTGATCTATGCATGTTTGCCTTTTTATCCTTGTGATGATGATGTAAAGATGTAGGCATCTGATTTTCTAAATTTCAGGCAGTCTTGTTCAACCATTGCCCATCTGGATCAGGAACGCAATATTGCTGTAACACCCAGTTTTAATAAACAAAACTAGGCTTAATATATGTGTGCCCAGGAAGTCCACACATACAGAAACAGAAGTAGAGAGTATCAAAATCAGTGTTATATAGCGGAAACTTACATATATTTAATACTTACATCAGAGTAATGCGGAACGGTAGCTAATCCTTTCTTGTAGCTCCATCTTCACAGGGACGGTTGACTGGGGGTACATACACCTAGCACTTCTCACAAAACAAACTAGCTCCACCATCTGGTACCCATCCGGGATTTTCCAAAGAATTAAAAGTAAAGGCAAGCGCGTAAGTACATGTCGTACTCAGCAAATATAACGTGGGGTTCATGAGGCTCAAAAGGCTCGACATCGGGTTTACTTGCATTTAGCTTTTTAGATGATTAATATTTATGGCATTAATAGCAACAAGGTAGTAGTATATCCCATAACCATATGATCAAGTGAACAAGAATAAAGAACAATACATAACAATTCACAATATGATTAAGCAACATAATTAAACATCCATCAATGATCAGCTATTCCGTAAGAATCCCCAAGGCCGCCTCGTGTCCCGTGGGCACGCTAGCTAGTATACCGCCTTATTAAACTCTGCGTAGGTGTACACTTTCACCGTGAGTCGTGATTTACCCTTTTGCCCGAGGTGATCAACCTCTTGACCCACTTCCAAGGAAGGTTGGCGGGGTTCACTATGAAGCCTTTCAAAGGTTCGCCTAACAAGTTAGGGCCGCTAGGTTTCCTCGACAAGCGCATACATAGAATCCCCCTTCCAAATGGTTCACACCGCAGCAGCAACACATGAGGACGTAAGCCACGCTATGCCCATCGTGTAAAGCCCCTCTCTTGCGCCTTTCGGTAACCTCTAACAAGCTAGAAAAGGTCCTCATACTTGACTAAAGCCGAGCCATATAGCCCTCACAAATGTCATCAGAAATCCCGGTGATCACTTACGATAAGTCCTTGTGGAGAGAAACTAGAGCAACAAAATACCAAGCTCTAGATCTCTATGACAATAATAAAATCATCTTTTAATGTTAATGCATATTCCATTATTCATGTTACGAGATCATGGTTATATATATCCAAAGACTAGCAAGTACTACCCATATGCAAATATCCCATAGTCATCAAGGTGTAAGATAATCAACTCTAAGTCATCCTTAATAAGGAATCAAAGACACATGCATATGAAATATGGTGGATATTGTGAATAGGTAATCAAGGAGGTCCCAAGCTATACTTGCCTTATATACTTGCTTAAACCTTCTCATACTTTTAGTCATCAGCTTCTGGTCTCCAAAGGTCTCCGACGGTTCTCGTTCTACTCGTAGCAAACACCATATATAGAGAAACATACAAACACGCAAAAAGAGACACTAAGAACAATACACCAAACAGCGTTCTAACCGAGAGGATTCATTGCTACGGTCACGAAACGCAAGGAACGTCGAAAACCAACTATTGATAAAATAAAACGACTACGATAATTTTACATTATAAAAGAGAAGACATTTGCGAGCTTGATTTATTTTAGTTGATAAAACCATAAAAATATTATTAGTTCAGATTTAACAAAACATATTTGAACTTAAAAGCCAAGTTAAAGCTAACCATTATTTTATTTTATAACTATTCTCACATAATTTATTTAGCAAGTTAAGCTTTATTATCTTTGCAAAAGGGAGTAAACATGTGAGAGCATCTATCAAATTTAATATACGTGTTTAGGCTAAATAAATTATAACCAAATATAATGAGTATGACATTAATCAAATTAACAGTTAATTATAAAAAAAATTGATGTTGTCCTATATTGCTTTTATGTAGAGACATGGTTGCATAATCATCAATCAAATTAATATTAATATTTAATAATTATAAACACATAGTAGTGGCATGGGCATATTTACTTCTAGAAAATTACGTATCTATATGCATACATGGGCATGCTAGTTCAGCTTGTTCATTTGACATGCATGCACGGTGCTAATTGCTTTTAATTCTAAAAGATATTGAATATATATATAATCAAATTAGTGTATTTAAATTAACAAATCATATTCATGTGACATGGTAATTACTATGTAGAGCGCAATGCTACGAAACCTACACAACAAAAACTACTTGAATTGAAGATCAAATAATTAAAAGACGGAGATTAAAAGATCTTGTAACAATTCTTTACCTATCCTCCCTATTGGCAAAGCCCGTACAGAATCTGACCATGGCTATGGCTGCCATCTGCTTCGTGCGCAGGAAGGAAAGGCCTTGCCCAGCTCGGCCTGGCAAAGTCGCAGGCCATGGCGCTCGGCCGTCCCGGTTGTCGGCACAAGGTCAGGCGACATGTTGAGGACGACGTAGAATAGAGGAGGAAAAAAAATATATTTTACTACCGGGATTTCCAAACTAGGGACTCCCTTTGTGGTAGTTTTGGTGCTCTTTGTCTAAGGGTTGGTACGTATATATAGGGAGAAAAACACCTCATGTTGACATCAACTAGCGATATGGTACTAATTGATGTTGCACCCTCCAACATTACTAATGGGCCCAATTAGCCATTAAACCCATTAGTAAATAAGTGCATGGGCTTTTGGGCTGGTGGAAAAATAGAGATTTAATTATTTTCAGAATTAATTATTTTCAGGATTAAAATAATTCTAGAAAAGTCCGAATTACTATTTAAGCCATGAAAAAATACTCCGAAAACTCTAAAAATTCTGGAAAAATTCTCAGAGACATTCTTGAACATGATGAACCCAAATAAAATATTTGGAGCTCATGTAAAGATATTTTGGAGCATATAAAAATTAGATTATACTCCTAGATAAGTAGGAAAAGGTTCTAGAGAAAGCTAGAAAAATTTCCAAAAAGTTCTTAAAGATAGGTTGGTGGATGATAAACTCAAATGAGTGATTTGGAATACAAGGAGAAGATTTTGGAAAGCTCTAATAAAAGAGTTAAGATGGACGACGAGGAATTCAATCACAAATAAAGATAAAGACATGCTAAAGAAAGATAAATGACTTACCTAACGTATCTTGAAAAGTTTACTGACAACACACAAAGCCGGACAACAAGAAAACATCACATCAAGCAAAAGCCTATTAAATTTATTTAGAAAAGTTTAAAATTCATATTTTTCCTACAACTAAATATTGGACTAACTTAACTAAACTTGGAAAAATTTATCAAAATATTAAACACATTTATTTTATTTTATGTTTTCTAAGCACAACTCAAAATTAGAAATTTTGAGGTGTGACAATTGCCATCCACATGATGTGTTCCAATTTCCTTTTACTGTTAGGCAAGTAATAGTCTTTGTATGAGCAATACAAATATATAGCCTATATATAAGAGAATTGCATAGCTTATCAAGAAATTGAGCAGAATGAAACTCATAACTTTGGAATTGTTTTTTTTGCCAATTATCTATGTCTAACCCTCTCTACTCTTGCCCCCCTTGCCATACATGCAGTTTTATAATTACACATCAAAATTATTCCTTTGCCAATGCCAATATGCTTCTATATGGTAGCACTCTATGGTAGCACTCCTAAGTTAACGACTTTCTATTGATGCGGATAGTTTCCAAAATACATTACTTCATGTTTTTATATGTAATGAACTCATACTCCCCACTAGATCCAGGAATAGCAACATGAACTAAATATCCTGTCCAATCCAAAGAACTTACTTCAAAAAATCCCGTCAAATGATGATCCAGATGAGATTCAGCGTTTTTAAACCACAAAAGACTTGGCTTCCATTTGGGTTAGCATACATAGAAATAATAGGAAAAGAGCTCTAGTATAAAGATTCATGTTTTTATATGTAATGAACACAATTATTGATTCCTCGTACCATCTCAATAATGAACACAATAATAGGAAAAGAGCTCTAGTATAAAGATTCATGTTTTTATATGACTACGCTGTGCAGAAGCACTCTGTTACTGTCCTGCTGGTCATCTGCTGCTGCAAATAGGCAAACTCTGGAGTAAGGTGAACTCCGGCAGTCCGCTTGCATTGATGAGAACTGACAGCAAAAACACTGAGAATCAAGGGTCTGGTCCTACCTTCCTCCCTGACCAGCACATTCTCTGAGCGCAAGCCGCACGCAGCAGTACTTGACATCTCACAGTCACGTCTCAAATAAAGATGTACTAGTACTTGTGATCCATACTTGTGATAGCTAGCACGTACGCGTCATACATTCAACCAGCTGTGCAGCGCTGCTCTCGCCCCTAAGATTATTTTACCATGTATTCGTCAGCAGCACCCACTTTTTCTATTGTTGGTTACTAATATTTATTATAGATTATTGGTCGATTAAAAATTATTATATTGAAAAATAGCATTAAAAATGCACGTTTAAAGGTACGGGGGTTCGACTCCTCGCATCTCCAAAATTTTTATTTATTATTACTATGACTATTATTTCTTTTTTTGAGGGGATGACTATTATTTTATTTCTCAGAGTTTTGCGTCTCCAAATTCTTAATTTATTATATTTTGTTCCTTTTTTTGTGACATATTATTTTTTAGTTCTCCTATATTTGAGGTGCTTGATTTCAACATGATTTTAGGTTAAATTTTTCGTTTATTATTATTACTATGACTATTATTTATTTTTGAGGGGATGACTATTATTTTATTTCTCAGAGTTTTGCATCTCAATTTCGTATTTTATTACTGTTATTATTATTTTGTTCCTTTCTTTTTTGTGACATATTACTTTTTTTTTTTTCTCCTATATTTGTGGTGCCTAAATTTAAGATGATTTTAGGCAACCTGAATGTACTACTAAATAGTATAAGTAATATAAATTGTTACTTTATTAATGATTTGTTCTTGTCCTTATGTCATAACATATCAAACTTTTGTCATTGTCTAATTATAGAAATAATTGTACTCCTCTATATCAGATTCAGAAGTTGTTTTGGACAATCACACGGTCTCCAAAGTATAAGTTTGACTTTATGTTTTTATAAAAATACTCATCACAAAGTGATATATGTATACTTTTATGAAAGTATTTTTCAAGACAAATCTATTCGTATGGTTTTCATATCTTCAAACTCAACAACTTAAAAGTTATTCATGATTTATATTCTCAATGTTTGATCCAAATCTTGTCTAAAATGGCTTCCTTTTTCTATATGGAGAGAGTAAATTATTAAATTGTCTTTGTGCCACAAATATGAGATTTTTGTTGGGTTGCAATGTACTTATACTGTCGAGGCCTGCGTAGAGCTGTACCTTGTCGACGACTTGACGTTCATGACCTCGCTAGCTGCACCGCACCATGGCCATCTCGATGGACAGCTTGGTCTTGCCCGTGCCCATATGGCACCGACGACGATAACGACCAGCCTACTCGTCGGCTCCACGGGGTCGAGCATGATCAAGTATAATATATAATTAAAATTGGTTTTATTTAAAAACTAACCAAAAGTTGGGGATGTAGCTCAACTGGTAGAGCATGAGTTTCAAACGCATGATTCAAGGTACGGGGTTCAACTCCTTGCATCTCCATTTTTATTTATTTACTCTTTTGGTTTATCTCAGAATGCACAACTCTATGTATGTTTATTTATTTACTCTTTTTATTTATTTACTCTTTTGGTTTACTTACTCATGGCTATCTCTCTGACGTGGCAAAGCATCTGCGGATGGGGCCGACACACTCGCCGTAGCAAAGCATCTGCAAGAGAGGGGGCCTAAACACTAGCGGCAACATCCGCCCAAGCATAACAACCATCGACGCTGCAAAGCATCCGCGGATGGGGCCGACACACTCACAATAGCAAAGCATCTGCATGTGAGGGGCCTAAGCGACACCGGCGGTGAAGCATCCGCCCAAGCGACAAGACCATCAACACGGTAAAGCATCCACAGATGGGGCCAACACGCTACCAGCAACAAAGTCTGCATGAGAGGGAGCCTAGACGACGACTACGGCTACCACTACATCAGTTGGACAAACCAAAGTGAGGAAATGCATGACGTGCAAATGGCACAGCACTGCGACCACGGCAGCAGACAAGCGATGAAAGGATTTTGTACTAGCTAGTGAAAGCCATATCCACAAAATACAAATTGTTGCATTATCGATTATGGGTGCAAGTAAACTGATTAAATTTGATGTAATTGAAAAAGTAAACATAACTTGGGGATGTAGCTCAATTGGTAGAGCATGAAAATACGCATG